>WBMZ01013098.1:0-16624 GCA_013400975.1 Atrichornis clamosus | reverse complement strand
AAAAAAAAAAAAAAAAAAAAAAAAAAAAAAAAAAAAAAAAGCCCCAAAGGCTCAATCCTGACAGAAACAAGTCCTTTGAGTACAAGGCTCACCCTAGCCAGCAGGCAAAACCTCCTCCTCCCTACCAGAATAACACATCCTCTCATGTTTTGCCATGCCACTTGCAAATGCTCCAGGAGATGCTGCTGCCACCGCTCCCCAAGGAGATTATTTCATACACCTCTCAGTATTTCACTCTGGTAATTCTTCCCTGCAGTCTGAATTATTTCTACCTTATGACTTTCCCTCTAAACACACCTTGGATGCCACCACCTGCTGTAAATCCACTCCTTTGATGGGAGTCAATTTTTCTTACAGCAAGAGTAGATGAGGAATAACTCCTCTGGAGTAGGACAGGATGAGTTTAAGAAGCCTCTAAATATGGTACACTACAACTGAAGTTATTCTCAGTGATTATTATTATTAACTGTGTTCAATTGTGTGGTTGTTTAGTCATTCATTTCTTAGTGGTTTATTCAGTCTATCATTAGGGTTTTCAGTGTCTACCTAATTACAGTTGCATGTCTTTAAATTAATTATTGTCTTTGAATTTTTATTATTCATTTGCAGCAAATATATGTTTTTAAACACTGTATTGATTGGCCACATACAGAGCCATAACTCACACCACTGCTTGAGGAAAGATCACTACATAATGAAAGAGTGGATCCACAGAAAACCCTCTGGAACTGGGATTTTTAGCCTGGGATGCCCAACTGGATCAACCTGTTCTCACATAAAGGTCCCACTGATCTCTGCTGAACCAGTGGCAAAACCTGCTGGGGTTACAGTCTTGTTTGGGCTGTGCAGCCCAAGCAGCAACCTCCATTCTCAGCAAGAGCTAATGGAAACGCTTTCACTCTGCAGATGCTCTTACTTCTACCCTCATTCTTCCTTTGGGGGAAAAAAAGTAATTCTGGCTTCTCCTCCTAATACTTTTATGACGAGTGACTCTCCATCATGCACTGGGAAACAAATTTGCCAGAAGACCTAGAGAGATTCTTGTCCCTGGCTCTGGCACCAGCTCCCAGACTCTGCTGTGGGTCCGTGGCCGGCCACCAGTGCTGGGCACTCTTGGGCCCAACACCCCCATCTTCCTGGTCAGCTATTTCTCCATGTAATTACTCACACCCTCAAGCATGGCTCATCTGGGCCTTTTGTTTTATATAATCTGCACCCTTTGGCACCTTTTTGCTGTGAACTGTCTGTGCGGTGTACAAGCCTTTCAATAATTCAAAAGTTTGGAGAACGACTGCACTCGCTCTCATTTTTCACTCTTTCTCACAGTACTGCCTGTCTATTTGTGATGACTCATTCTTTGTTTTCTTCCCTTTCTCTTCAATATCTAATATTTTAAGCTAAATTTACATTTCCTCGATGATTCTCACATGTTAGATATCGTCCTCTGGTTCTCAGGGAGAAAAGAACTTTAACACTGAATAACTCCCGACATGCAAAAAACCTCATGGACCAGAGTCCTGCCTCACCCTAGCTGCTGGAAATCCCTCTGACTTGATCTTCCTCCATGAGGCCCTTGGGGTCAATCCCTCAGACTGAAAATTAGACACGTGGAGCCACACACTGCCCAACACCAGTGGGTGAACAATCTGTGCCTGCACAAATTCCTGCTCAGACGGGTGACCTGTGTGGGGAGTGATGTTTGTCACATCATGTTTTAGTGTCAGTGACATTAATTTTGCTTAAGTGTAAGGATCAGGCCGCACAATCCACTGATCTGAGACACCCCACGTGATGCTGGGGCACCTCTGCTCCACCAAGAGGAGCAAAGGAGCGTCTCTGTTTCGGGAGAGAGGGCTCCACCTTGCAGAAATAGCACCTGGAGCATATATTAACATATAGATATATTTATTAATATCTAGAACCCATCTCTAACCAAAATGGCTTGTTTGCAAAGACAAAATTGGTAACATCAGTGAACAACACTCAGAGATGTTACAAATTATTCCTACCTGAAAATAAGGAGCCCAGACCTTAGTTGATATGGACTCGAACCACTCCTGTGTTTTCACTGCAACCAGCCCAATTCATGCCAGATCTGATTAACAAAAGATCCAGCTCTTAATTTAAGGTCCTCACGAAGGACTTCAAGTACAAGGGCCAAATATCTGATTTATTGAGAGTCTATTGTTTTTTATACTATAATACACCAACTGGCATAGAAATCCCATTCATCTTCATCTTTGTTTTCTGTAGAAGGTGAATGTATCAGGTTCTGCCCTGCTGATGCCCTGCATGATCCAACTGAAATCATTCCAGAACTGGCCCCATTCAATCCTGTTCCAAGCCCCTGCTCCTACCTTTGTAAGTCTGGGAAGACTTGGTCACACTCTTTACACTCCTGGATTTCATGCACGTCCTGAAGGTCGTTCTCGCTCTCAAGCTTCTTCTGGAAGTCCTCCTCCACCATGGAGAAGGCGGAGTGAGGTGTGCTGCAGGGGAACTTCTGGTGGTCCACCAGCTCAGCCTTGGACTCAAAGAGCTGGTCACAGTCCTCGCAGCGGTACTGGCGCTCCTCTGGAACACAGAGGGGTTGGGCACAGGGAGACCACGTCAGTTTTCACTCATTTTTAGCCACCACCCCATTAGGAGTTAGATGACAGTGTGGTTAAGTGAATGGCTACTCAGTGACATAGAGGAGAACCTCAAAAGAAAGAAGGACTGCTAAGAATGCTTCATAATAACGCTTTAAATCCACGTTAGCTGCCTGGGTGACATCCAACAGGGATTCTTAACACTGGCTTAGGACCAAAGTCAATGTGTTTATACACCATCCTAAATGGAATTATACAGGGTCTAAGGTGGATATCCAGTGGAGGTGCCAGTCTCTGCATTTCTGAATGAAAGAGACTGACTTAGACACAAATACCAGCATCTAAAATAGCCAAAAGTGTGTTAGTGTTTTTAGAAGCCTTCTCATTTTCATCACAGTCCTTCTGCAGCACCCAGCCCTGTTCAAAGTAAGCCAAAGATACAAGAAGTTAAAGTCCTCGCTCTAAATTCCATAAAATCAGTCATAATTTCTTACTGAAAAGTGTAGAACATAACTAGAGTGTTACTTTGGAGTAAGCCCTGCATTCTATTAATTAGTAATTCCTGCAAAAGAATAGATTAGCTGAAGAAAATCCCCAAAAAACAAACCTGGAGAAGAGCATCCCATGATTATTCTTTTTTCTGCTGTGTTTTGTACTGTTGGTCTACACAAGGAGCCAGACACCCTGGTTTGGTTCCAGATATAAATGCCCTGAGGCTCTGAGTGAGAAAGGCACTGAGGAGTCTGGCTAGAATCTCCCATGTATGTTCTTGGTTGCTACTTGACAGTTGAGCTGATCCAGAGAAAGTGTCACGGGGCTCTGTTCTTGGCTGTCCGTGAGCAACACTTTGGCTCAGTCTGCTTCTAAATTAGCCCTGTGGGACATGATCCTGTGTGTGACTGCAGAGATTTCCTCTGGTGTCATTTATACAATAGCTACTTGACCATGGGGACTCGGCAGGGAAAACAGTGTGCTGAAAAGGGGGACACCTTTAGCAACAACTGAACAAAGTTACCACTGGGGGAAAAAAGCCAAACACAAAACCAAATGGGAATGAATGTACAACCCCCACCTTTTTCTCAAGAGAACAAAAAATACTACCTTAAATGTACAAGCATTCATAAAAAAGTGCAGACCTTGATACTTCCTGCCCTGGGAAAACCCCTGTGCATTGTCCCTGAATCCCTGAGAATTTGTAAAATGTCCCTGCTGGCTTAAACTGCAGCCTGCTGGGCACCAAGCAGATACCCTACACCCAGTTCCCACCGTGGCAGTATAATCCACTGCACAGCAAAAGGAGCTTCTGGAGGTGGGGGACAAATCTGAGCAACACCTCAGGAGTTTCAGATGCAGAATATGTGTGTGGGATGAGCAATGAGTGTGAGGGGTAAGAACAGCTGGGGTGTCCTCACAAATGGCAGCAACATTGACAACCTGAGATTTTCTCTTCTCGGTAACAGTTGTTTGGCTAAGTGACAAAAAATAACCTATAACCAGGGTCCATACACGTTCTACAGGAGCAGCACAGTCTTGAGATAAGGACATGGACTGTTCTTCTTTTGCAACATTCATAAAACCATCAAGTTTCAATCAGAAACAGGACAGCAGAAAACAGACAAACACAACCATGGTCCAGGTCTCTTCCCTGGCTGCAGTGATGCCATCCCAGACTTCAACAGAAGAGAAATCTCCTTAAATTTTGGCTTCATGTCAGTGATATTTTCTGTCAGATGAAACAGTAGGAAGAGGCTCACCGTGGATGTCCGGAGCCATTGTCTCATGTGAATAATCTTCACTCTTCATGAACAGCAAGAGCTCCTCTCCTGGTTCAATATCTGCTACCACTCTGTAGAATATCTGGAGAAAAAAGAAAGAGAAAGCAGCGTGAGCACCACAACAGGCAAAGAGGCATCAACCCCTGCTGGTGAGTGCTGCAGACCAAAACCTCTTGGTCAGAGCCTGCCCTGTCGTGGTGCTGCTGCTGGAGAGGTGCTGACTGACCACAGCAGGTCTGCTCCCGCCAGCCCCAAGGCCGTTGTGTTTTGGGCTCTGTGAGGAGAGAAAGGACAATTGCTTTCAACAGCCTCTGCTGCAAAATGAGCTGTGTGCTCACTGCAGATATCACCAGCAGCTTGTCTGTTGAGTTTCACCAAACCCGCGTTCAGAGCAGCCATAAAACACATCCCTGAGTGATCCTTGTAAGGGAGGGAATTCCTGTTGCACTGGGAAAAGGTACTAAAGTAATCTTAATGCTTGGACTTGATGATCTCAGAAGTCTTTTCCAACATTATTGGTTCTATAATTCTAAAGCAGACGTGAGGAGATGCGGCTGGTTAAGCCATTGGCACCCAGTCCCCTGTTCCAACCATCTACACAGTCCAAAAAGCTGTGAGGAGAGAAGCTTGTAAGAACCAGCACACCTGGTTATCCCTTAGCTTCAAATGGAAACCAAAGGAAAAATCAGTCCTGGATGAGGAAACACCGTGAGCAGCTGAAGCTGCTGGTGGTGGCCCTGGCCAGTGACACCTTGTCCCCTCACACAGGTGACACCGGGCTGTGGGAAGGAGCCCACTGGGGAGGCAGGAGTCTCCTGGGGAAGGAAAGGGGACACCCTCCCTTGGGTCCACGCACCAGAGGAAGCACACGCCAGCACCACAAGTCTCTGCCGAAAGGAAATTCCCAAAATCCATCTGGCTGCTTTCTGTCTCAGCAGGAAATGTGAAGAGCACTAAAAATCTCCATGAAGCAGCTCAAATAAATATTAGTAACTTCCTCGGGCCTTGTTAAACAAAACCACATGACAGCTATGTTTCCTATGCTAAAAAATGATGCCTTTGCATTTTCTCAGACTAACATATTTTTAGAGGGTTTGCTCCCAAATTCTTAACTCTCAAACACTCGTTGCAGTGCATTGGGAGAAAGGCAGCAAATCACCTCCACCGTTCAAAGTCACAGATGTGTTTGCCACAGGTAGGGACAGGTGTCTGGAGGGCCGTGGGTGCTTTCCTCGCCCAGTCACACACGGACTGACATCCACCGGCAGCCAGCACATACCCGTGTCCTCCAGGAGGTGGCCGTACAGCCTAATCCTTTCTCTCTGCACAGGCTATGCCCACGGATATGGGATAAATACCTAAACTTATGGAATTAAGACACATTTCCTCCGATTTGAGGGTTTTTTTCTCTAGCCTGTCCCAAAAGCCTCTCCAGGGAACAGTGCAGGGAGCGTCAGTGGAGCCTGCTGGGGCAGCCTGTCCCACACCCCAGTGCTCACCCCTCACCATGTGACAGAAGTGCTGGCAAAACACATCGGGCACAAGGTATCTGTGTCACAACTCCCTGCGTGTGCCCAATTTTCCCCACAAAAACCAGAAGGAGTTTACGGGCAGTGTGACCTGACCAGGCTGCACCTCCCTCCTCTTCCACACCGCCCTCATCGAACCATCAGCCAGGGCTGCTTGGGCCTCCCATTTGCATCTCTTGTCGAGGGGATTTCAAGCTCCACTGAGTATTTTGGAGGCCAAGAGAGCCACGACAGTGTCCTGTGTGTGTGTCTTCATGCAGCCAGGCAAATGCCTGACGCCACAATCCCCTCCAGATCCAAGGCCACTGGCGGTGTCAAAGGATGCAGGGCTGCTGCAGCTTCAGTGTGCCGGGGATGTGCTGAGGCAACACAGCTCCTTTCATCAAAGACCAAAACACACTTAAGTGAAGCCAGCTTTTACCTCCTGCAAATAAACCTGATGACAGTGCCACATCCAGTGAATATTTGCTGCGAGCAATGCTCGGTTTTCCATTTATTATGATTAATGTGTAAAAAAGTGGATTTTTAATTCCAGAAGTATAATGGCCTCCATGTATCCGAAAGGGAAGCTGCAGTCAGATGTCTGGGAGATAAGCCTGGGTGCTGGCTAGTTTTGGGTGGAAATAATATGTGGAATAATGGTATGGGCACACTGACTGAAGAGATTTCTGCAGACCTCTCTGTTGGGGTGGAAGCAGGAGCAGGACAACCACACAGCCAGGTAGAACTTCCACCATCCCAGAGGGACTGTGCCAAAGCTTCTGCTCTGCCCAGGACTTGCTTCTGCTCCCAGGTTTTGTGTCACAGTCAGGTAAACGCAGCTGTACTTCTGAGCTCAGTGGTGCATCCACACCAAGGAGTGAACAAAAACCACAGAGAAGCCTTCTCTGGTATTTTCCCTGTCCCATCAAGGGTATTGTGACAGACCTTTTCACCTCTCGTGGCAAAGTGAGGACACATGGACAGGGGCATAAAGAGGGTCTTGTTCACACAGCGCTGACTGGGGAGCATCCCTTCTCCTGGGGAAGCCTGGAGCAAGGCAGCAGCTTTCTTGCAGCTGTGGGACAAATCCCGGAACAGGGAGCAAACGCTGCACTGAGCTGTCTTGTCTGCATTGGTACTTAGAAATAGCAGAGATGATACAGCTACTCATCAGAAACTCCCTGGACAGCCTCTCTCTACCTCAGTGGGAGACAAGACAGAGTATTCCAAAATACTCCATGCTTTAGGTTGAGTAAAGTTTCTTTATTTTGCATCTCAGACACAGCATTCTCCGAAACAAGGGTTGAGTGACAGTAACCACCTCTGTCATTTTCACATTATTATAATATTAACTTTAATTATTATTAAAAAAGAGTTCTTAAAATTCCTGTATGGACAGAAAAAACCTGCACTAACATTATTCATCAATTTGTGTTGCACTGAGAATCAAAAAAAAACCATATTGAAGTTTAAACCAAAATTATTGTGCAGGTAAATTTATTCCAATTTTAAGAGCTGTCCTTATTACTTCACATGAAAAGTTTTTTTCTCACTCTTCCTGCCTAAAGCCTTATGAAATTATCCTGTCTGGGAAAAAGTGAGCAGCCAATTGTTGAAATGAGCCATGTTGCCCAAATTTTGAGGCAGCAGCAGCTGACTGAGGGCAGGCAGCGAGGGACTCCTGCAACCCCCAGATGGGGAAACCTTATAAATTCCTCTCCAGCTCTGCAGGTCCCCTCTGGGCTGCCCATGTTTTGCAAAAACAGCACCTTTACCACGGGCAGTACTTTTTATATTAGGAAATGCAAACATAAAATAAGTGGATTTTTCAATGGCAAAGCTTGAAGGTTTCATGAGTACAATCCTGACTCTACTGCAATTAATGAAAGGTTTCCATTTTCTGGCTATCACTTCTCCAGCTGACTGAGTCTGTTCCATTAACCATCTCTTTTGGGTTAACCTGCACTGGTCTGCCTTGACATGAAGTATAGGAAGAGCTTCTGCACAGGAGAGGAACAACCAGAGGAGGGGGGAAAAAAAAAGAAAGCAAAGTCCAGATGCACATTTCACATGCCCTGGGATCAGCGGTGTGTGACTGCAGTTTATATAGGAAGAGCAAAATCGGATCCAGATCTGGAAACACTTTCAAAGTTCAGGGGGTCCGAGGTGGGGAGAAGTTGGGGGAGGCCTGGCTCATCAGTCCACTGTGCCTGCCCACACTGCAGGTCATAGATCTATGCTACCGAGCAGAAATAAAAGCTCCCAAACTGCAAAGTCGTAAAGGGAAAGGAGGGGGGGGGGGGGGGGGGAAAAAAAGGAACACACACAATTTACTTTTAAATGGATGAATAAGGCCTCATTGTTATGAATCCCAGTTTACTTTTCCTGGTCAGGCACTTGAAATTTTATTTATGCTTAATAGACTACATTTGGCATGTGTAAAGATGACAGAAGCGTGAATTATGAACGACCTTCGACCTATTCAGGAAGTTGTAATAATTGAAATAATAGCGAAACGCACTCCCCGCGAGCTCGGCTGGGGCCGCGCTCGGCCGCGGAGCCCGAGTGCTTTGAAGCACCCCGGCCAACCCCCTGCCCCTGCCAGCCCCACACTGCCCTGCCTGGACCCCCCTCTGCTCCCGTCCAGCATCCCCCCAGAAACAGGAGGGGTTATTTGAAGTTAATGTTCTGGGGGGAAAAGCGACGCTTCAGCCGATGCGTGCGAGCAAAGGCGGGAGTGCCACGCGCACACCCGTCGTGCCCCAAAGAGGAGCTGTGCTCCCGTGCATCCAACCAAACATTTCGTTCCTGCCCACAGCTTTGGGAAACATCGCACGTGCCCCAGCGCTGCCTGGGAAATTCAGATTTTATGGCAGGCGAGAAACGCTGCTCCAGGTCGGTGCTGTTTGTGCCTTCACCCCCAGGCCCTGTGCTGAACTCACAGCTCCCAGCACAGGGGAGGCACCCACTCATTCTGTCCTGCCCCACACTGGTCCTCCCACTCTGCTTGGGATGGCAGAATGGAACAGAAGGCCCCAAAAGCGGGAGGCTCCCTGGTGAACCCCACCAGCACCCGCAGGACCAGCATCCAACACTCAATAGACCACATTCCATGAGTACATCAACCCCAAGCAAGGCAGCCTCATCTCCCAGTTCCTTTGTGGAATGTGCCCCAGGAAAGTGGGTGCCTGGAGAGGAGGTGTGCATGCTGCCAACTGGCATCCACCTCCACGCTGCTTCGGAGCAAGAGTGGAACTTGCTTGAAAAGGAAAACAAATTAAATGTCCAAAACTAATAACAAGTTTTATGTGTTCAAGGAGCTCCATCACAATCAGGAATTAGGCCCATCAGAAAAATGAGAAGGGCGAACAGATACATAACTTCACAACAAGTTGTAATTAAGAGTTTGAAGGGAAAAAACAAGAAAGAAAAAAGTCCAAACAGTACAGCTTCAATTTTAGCTCCCGTGATGAACTACTTGTGCAGCTGGAGAGCTGTGTGATGAAACCCGAGCCAGGTTCCTTTTGCTATACTCAGACAAATGATAAATTGAAACAAACTGGAGTTTTTTCAAGAGCTAAGGTAGAGAAGTCCTGCCTGAGAGCTGTACTGGGCCCAAACAAAACTTCAGCAAAAATCCACAGCGAAGCTCAGCAAGTCTCTGCATGCAAGTGGCTGCAGGGGCACGAGTGGGGAGAGAGGACCCTCCCCTTCCCACTGCCGAGAGGGGCTCCAGGGCCGTGAATCCTTTCCTTCTTCTTTTCCAAAATGTCCCAAAATTGCCAACAGGAAGGGCTGGAGGAAGTATATTCCAGGTTTCTCCATTTTTCCACCTTCCAAGGCAAAAGATACCTTCTGCTCCCCCAAAGCAAGGAGGGAACTGCAGGATGCATCTCTGCAGGGCATCCTCTTGGGCATCTTGGGGGGCTCCAGGTCACCGCCCCAGTGCCACTCATGTCTTCTTCCACCGCTGGTGAATTTTAGGTTCTGTGAAAGCCCTGGTTCCAGATGAGAGGCTGCCACATCCAAGCTGCTCTGGTCCTGCAGAACCTTCTCCTTGGGGGTCACTAACCAGAGACACCAGACCCCAACTTCTGTGCACCCACCTCTTCCGAGCTGACCTGACCACTCAGTTGTCCTCTAACACTCCTGAACCTTCACTAATGAACCACACCAATGCCAAGCGAGGTGTAGTCTTGTCCTGGCACTGTGGCTGTCCATAATCCTCTACACTTTGATAAGCAGATGAGTAGGATTTCACAGGTCTCATCACAAAAACTGCAATTTTGCTTAGAGACAGCATGCCTTATCACTTTTATTAAACACGAATCATCAACAAAAACCTTATCACTTTGCAGAAAAGGCAACAACTCGTTGCCGGTTTGGGTTCTAAACAGTTGATTTTAGGTCACGTCAGGACAGTCCAACACTGAGAGCAGTAACACCACCAGTGCATCAAATTCCAGATAACACAGGCAGTCATAAAGCCCGGGCAGGAATTTCACCCACAGCCTCAGCTCTAACTGCAGCAAGTGGAAAATCACCACCGAGCAGCTCCTCGTTCCACCAGCCCCAAGCCAACACATCCCTGCTCCACTGGAGACAGATTTTCAGTGGGAGCTGGATTAAGCTTTATTTGCTTAATAACCAATAACTCATAGGAAGAATCATGGCAGAATAGGGCCCCATATGAGCTCAGCGTGTGTGTGCCCTCCTGACCCACAACAGCCAAAACCTTAATTTCACTCTCTGACAACAAAGCCTCAAAACTATTCCTTAAATACACAACTTTTGCAGGTGGCTGTGCAAGGAGCCCCTGCCCACCGCGGACGGGGGGCCACGGCCGTAAAACCTGAAACATGAAGCTGTGCCTGCAGATTAAAAAAGTTTGTAAAACGTGTAAGATGGGATCAGATCTGGTGGAACCTACAGCAGTTGGTTCACTCCTGTAAGTTTATATCACTGACATCGGGCACGTTGTTAAGAGTGTGATACTACTGGTTTTGCTCCCTTTGCAGTGGCACGTTCTTGAGTATAAGGCAAGGAAACAAAGCACACACAAAAAATCCCCACCAAAAACCTATTTCATCACGCACAGCAAACTAAAACCGCAGTAAAGTGATCTTGAGCCACTCTGAGTTTTCCGTGGATAAACCAAGGAGACGACTCTTCAGGAGCTGCTTTGTTGGGGGAAATGAGACCTGGAAGCTCGGGGAAGTTTCATGGCACTACGTGGTTGTATCACTGCCTCTTACTCAGAGAGCATTAAGCAAGATAAAAACAATGTTCATAAGTTTTAACTCCAACAGCTACCAGCAAAGTTTCTAAAAATAAAAAAGAAAAATTTTATAGTTCGAAGGCGACCGTGATTTCAGCCTGGAATGTGTGACAGTCCCTGCCATGCCTCTGCCATAGTCACTGCTGGATTTGCAACTGCACTTTCATAAACACACATCTTTAAAAATAATGCTTTTGCTGGGCTGACAGCACTGCCAGAAAGCCTAACAGGGATAATCATTCTGAAGTCATTAAAAAGTTGAACTAATAGATATTTAATGATAACAGAGAGGAGTCATCCAAGTTAGCAGAAACTGCTCTAGAGTCCTAAAATGACTCTGAGCTGAAAAAACACATTCCAGGGAAAAAGCAGTGACAAGACTCTCTGCAGCTCTGCACACACTGTAGTCTCGTTGGGGAAAAGAAAAAAACAGAGTACCCTGTTTGTGGAATTTCATTATTCATATACACCTTGGATATGTTCAGGTTAGATTGGGTATGACAGGAGATAATAAGAAGACAGCAAAAAGAAATCCTAGATCGACCTCGTTTGAAATTAAAAAAAATTTTTAAATGCAGCTTTTAAACCCTACTCCAGCTGCAATCAAATGAAACATGAGTTGCATCCAGCATGCATGTTTTGACTGCATCCCACTATTATCAAGCTGTTCATCTCAGCAAAGCTCATTTATACAGCCATAAGAAAGAGCCCAGGCCTTTTGTAAAGTTGATCCTAAGTGATGAAACCTAACCTCAGCTGTGAGTCAGGGGGTGGGGTGGTATGTCTCTGAAAACACTCTAATAGAGAAAACGACAAAAAATGTTTTTCTTTCCCTCTTTTTGTTAAATACAGCAGGTAGAACGTAGCAGAGCGACCAGATTACACATCGCCCTGAGCGCATCTCAGTCCTGCCTCGAGCAGTCTGGGAATCATACCTGTCTGTCAGTCAAGCTTGAATTTAGTAGTATAAACTTGTGGGCAGCATGAGGCTGTGAGCGCTGGCAGGATCTTTTACCTTCTCAGGTACAGCCCAATGTTTGCTTGTGAATTTTACAGATGAGTTGAAGCAATTAGAGGTGAACAATTACTGCTGATCGAGTGTCTGTGCCTCAGGAGCAAGCGGCGTCTCCGCAGCGGGGATGCTCCCCGTGCAACCAGGACTGCTGAGGTGTTCTGTATCCCTGAGGAAAGCAGGAGGAATTGGGGTGTCCCCCCACCCCTGCACCCAGCACTGGCTGTGGCTCCAGCTGAGCTGGGGTCTCCTGTACCAGCTGGGCTGCATCGCCTCTGCCCTCCAGCTCTAGCTACAACCACTGACACACGTCCTCAGCAATATGTTATTTTTATTCTCCCTTTTTTTCCCCTTCCTTTTCTTTTTTCCCCTTTTTCCAGGAGCTACCAAGGCCGAGTGACCCCAGGCAGCCCCACACAGTCCATGTGTGCACACTCAGTCCTGACTCACATTTGTCACTCCTCGTACACGCACACGTTTGGCCATGTAACGTCCATTTCCCAGTTTGCCTTCCCATTATATTTTATATTACCTCTGGTGAGCTTGTGCCAGAAGAAAGCAGAAGGAGGAGCTGTTAGAAAGACTTTCTTGCTTTAAGATTCGAGAGCACATTTTTAGCATTAACTTTTTAGGCTCTGGTCATAAAACGTTGCAGTACGCGGACGATTTTGTGGGTGAACGTGCAGCGTTTCCAGAGGGCCAAATGAACAACAATCTCTTGCTGACAGCGCCCAGATCACAACACGCTACTTGAAAGACAACCAAATCTTAATTTGCAAATCTCAGCAACAAAAAGCTATAAAAATATGGAATTATGAACAGCACGATACTGTGCAAAATAAATAACAAGTCTCCAGTGAATGAAGGGAATTATTGGCAGCAGTACAGCCACCATTACCAAATGTCAGAAATGTAAACACTAAAAAAATAGAAAGTTAAAAGCGCCATAACTTTCCTTCCAAAAACGTCAAAGCGCGGGAGCGTGCCTGCTTTGCAGAGGGAGATGCTGATGGTTCAACCTCGCCTGCATTTGCAGCTGCAGATCCCCAACACCGACCCAAAGACAGTGAGTTGCTCTGACCAATGCACGTGATTCCACTTCTGATCTTTCCTATCTACATCAGCTACTAAACATAAAATATTTGAATTTGCTGCTTCAATTAATCTACAGAGTTTCCTTTTCCTATCATTTTTCCATAAATGCTCCGCACTGAGAGAATTTATTGTTTTTCAAAATAAAGCCTATTTCAACTTGGAAAACGCATCTTGCATTTACTAATAACCTTTATGGTTTCTTTAGTTAAACCAGCTACTGAATAAAAGAGAAATTATCTCTCAGTCTGCTGACTCGTTCTAGGCTACATGTGCTCAGGGCTGAACTGCAAAAGTTGAAAATTAAAAAGATCTTTTCTCATAGTTTCTGAGAAAGTTATTTAAACCAGTTTTAATCAACTATCTCGCATGAGTAAAATATGTAGCACTGGGCTGGAAATAGCAGGCTCTCTCACATTCATTTCCTATACGTAAGGAATTTGATTGGAGAGAATGATTTCTAATTGAAGCTTTGTGTCTGGTTGTGATTCTTCTTTCAATACTGTCAAGGCAATTAAATCAGCTAAGGATAATCTTTAACATTCACCTGATATAGTTAATTAAGTGGTGAAAAATGAAACACTGATTAAATGAATCAAATTCTATGCTACAGGTTAGCAAAGTTTAAACTGGAAACGAGAATTCACAATCATGTGTCGCTTTGCTATTTTAGATATTTTACTTTAAAGAAGAAAAACTTCCTTAACCTAAATTTGCCCATTAAAATATTTCATAATGGCATGTGCTATCCACAGACAAAAGCAAACCCTGATTTAGGAAACACCTAATAACTCATCAGCATAATTAAAAACAAAATGCTTTACTGCGTCCTTCCTCTGCCTATCCCAGCCTTTTTTCCAACACACAAGGATAAATAATGTTTCAGCCCAACAATGAGTAGATTTAAGTGCAATAAAGGAAAAGAAAGAGAAAACCACTGAAGCCCCAGATTCAGCACATAAGTACTACGAGTCCCAGCAAAGTATATGGGAAGGCACAATATCCATGCACGTGTGCATTCAAATCCAAAGACCCACACATGCAACTACACTGGCAACATTGTCATTTTGTGTCTTCCCCTCCACTCTTCCCATTAAATTCATGTTACAGTTTCCGATCAACTCAAGGATTTAATGTAGCAATCCAAGTGGACTGGAACAGGAGCCAGAAAATGATGCTAATTCAAAATCAGCAAATAATGGCTTAGTATTCCTAAGAAAGCAGTCCCAATTTTCATCAGATAAAAAATTAAAAAAAAAAAAATCACGAATAAATTGAACAACAATACGGAAAAGAAAAAATTTGTATTTTTTATCACCCATAATCAAAATTATTCCTTTCTGCATTTCCCATCTGTGCCGTATCTTTTGCCATAACAGCAAACAGGCCAAAAGCTGTTGTGAATGGTACTTATTTTTTTGTATCATTGACACCTTAAAGTTCCTTAAAAAACTAAGCCCAGAAAGTGAACACCACATACCTGATCACTTATTTGACATGCAACAAGGTTGTGCTGATTGTAGCATCCAGCAAACTTGATATATTTGAGCCAGTTTCCTACATCTGGTTGACTGGCATCTATGCAGAACTTCACATTGCAAAACTCATCCAAGATCTAAAAAGAAGAACATGAAAGAGTAAATCTTTCTGTGTCTGGCTGGGTATCCTAATCAAAAGATAAATCACAGGTTTCCAGATTAAAAAATGCATAATAATAATAATAATAATAATAAAGGTGTGTTTATTCAGAAACATGCTTCACTAGTGAGAATTTTTTTAGGAATAGTCAAATAGATACATAATAATAAAAGGATAATAAATGTTCTGAAAAATGTCTTGACAAATATTTACATTTAATAGAAATGTTGTCTAATTATTGCTATGAAACATTATGTTAATTTAAGAGGGACATGATTTCCTACGCATTCATCAATTACTATGTTTGAAATTATGATTTAATGAAATATGATTCTGCCAGAAATATAACAAAAATTATTAAAATAGATGTAGCCTTCCTTTATTAAAATAGGTGTAGCCTTCATTTAATGTTTCTGTTTTGTTTCAGGATTTACGTTATTTGCAGCACTCATTTAGAATTTTCATATTTGTTGCTCTGAACCAAACTTTATTTGGTAGGCAGAGTTATTTATCTTGCTTTAATATTACACTTCCCAAACAGTCCTGTGCAACACTTAAATCCCTCCCCTTAATCGAAGCAAATAATAGAACTCCTTATGTCAAAATAAAGAGAGTAAATGAAAAACAATGTAAACACTCATGCAAACCATGGCAGTATTCAATACACACCAATAAATGGTTCCAATTATGCAGACAATAAACAAATATAATGAGACTGCTCGTGGACAAGCTAAAGAGGATGTTCTATTCTAATATTATGACAAATTACTAATCATTACAGAGGACTGAATATTATTATTTGCAAGCTTTACCATCGGCCTATCCCAAAGTTCCCACAGCATCCCAGGGAGCTCACTGCTAAATTGTAACTTCTTCAGCTTGGCACCGGCAGCAGTCACCCCATTTTATTAGCGGAATAAAGGAAACAACCTTGAATGCCCCAAACGAAAAGTGACGGGAGAGGGAGGCTGTGCCCGCCGGGACGCGCGTGGGTCCGCGCCCGGAGCCGGCGCTGCCGGTGCCCGGTCACCGGGAGCCCACGGAAGTTCCTGCTCCGGGCTCCCGGCGGGCCCGCGCCCGCGCACGGCCGGTCCCTGGACCGCCCCGCGGGACGCGCTGAGCCCGCGGCGCTGCCCCGCTCACCCCCCCTGCCCCCGGGGTGGGGATCGGGCCCGTCCGTGGGGTGGGGGTGCGGTGGGTGCGCGCAGCCCGCGAGGCTGCCGAGCATCGCCCCGCCGCACCCGGCTGTCTCCCCGCCTCCAAAAAAGACGGGGAAAAACCTCAACCCCAGCTCACAGCCCCTCCAAACCCCGCGGCCGCGCCACGCGAGCTCGGTACCCGCGGGCGCGCACGCTGCCGCACCGCCCGGACCTCCGGCTCCTTTTTGGAAAGGGACGTTTAATTTTCCCTTTCAGGGAAACCCCCAAGGAGGGGAGGGGGGCTCATCCCCCACTCCCCGGCGCGGCGGAGGAGGGTCTGCCCCGAGGCCGGCAGCGCGGCGGCACCGACGGGGCACGGCGGCCCCGTCCCGCGGGGCCGTGGCAACGCCGCCGCCGCGCTCGCCGCTCTTACCTTGCGTCGCCGGGAGCCCGCGGGCGCAGGGAGGGGGGAGAGGGACAAATATCCTTCAGGCGACTGGAAGCAACATCTTGGCGTTAAATGCGGGCAGAGGCCGCGGCCGTCGGGGTCCGGGGCAGCGGCGGGCGCGGCGTGGGACGCTCCACCAT